>OU862915.1:0-2500 GCA_917880885.1 Limnephilus marmoratus | reverse complement strand
TTCTTAAATATCCATTTGCTATGACCTCCGGGAGATCGCTTATATTGATATTTCTCCTCTGGCTCTCTTTTGTTAGGTACCACCTTTCCTTAGAAAACATTGGGCAGTCTAACAGTAAATGCTGTATTGTTTGTTCCGTTTGCTTATCGCATGGGCACGCTGGACTGTCTTTTATCTTAAACCTGTGGAGGTATGATAGATTGGCACCGTGACCGGTGAGAATTTGGGTGAGCTCAAATGTAGGTATTGTCTTCTTTCCAAAATCTCTAGCTTCGCTTATACTTCTGAAGAATAGTCGGGTTCCTTTGCCTGTATCAGAGTTTTTGTACCTCAGATCCCATTCTTCATGAATTGATTCTTTTATTTTGAGCTTCGCATAGCTTAGTGGAAATTCCGAGTAGAGCTTTCGGTTTTTGTCTTTTAGTGCTGCGTCCTTTGCTAACTCGTCTGCTCTTTCATTGCCGTGTAGTCCATTGTGCCCCCGGATCCACATAAATTTGCAGAAAGATCCTCTTTCTTTTAAGCTTATTGAAGAGCATTGTATATCGAACACCATCGGATTGGTAGGTGTCCCACACTCCAGTGCGTGAGCAGCGCTCTGCGAATCGGTTAGGACATTAATTTTGTCCCAATGACGCTTAGTGGTAAGAACGCCTGGCAACCAGCCTGTGCTCGCACCGATATCTGAAGGTTAGGTTAGGTTAGGTTAGGTTAGGTTAGGTTAGGTTAGGTTAGGTTAGGTTAGGTTAGGTTAGGTTAGGTTAGGTTAGGTTAGGTTAGGTTAGGTTAGGTTAGGTTAGGTTAGGTTAGGTTAGGTTAGGTTAGGTTAGGTTAGGTTAGGTTAGGTTAGGTTAGGTTAGGTTAGGTTAGGTTAGGTTAGGTTAGGTTAGGTTAGGTTAGGTTAGGTTAGGTTAGGTTAGGTTAGGTTAGGTTAGGTTAGGTTAGGTTAGGTTAGGTTAGGTTAGGTTAGGTTAGGTTAGGTTAGGTTAGGTTAGGTTAGGTTAGGTTAGGTTAGGTTAGGTTAGGTTAGGTTAGGTTAGGTTAGGTTAGGTTAGGTTAGGTTAGGTTAGGTTAGGTTAGGTTAGGTTAGGTTAGGTTAGGTTAGGTTAGGTTAGGTTAGGTTAGGTTAGGTTAGGTTAGGTTAGGTTAGGTTAGGTTAGGTTAGGTTAGGTTAGGTTAGGTTAGGTTAGGTTAGGTTAGGTTAGGTTAGGTTAGGTTAGGTTAGGTTAGGTTAGGTTAGGTTAGGTTAGGTTAGGTTAGGTTAGGTTAGGTTAGGTTAGGTTAGGTTAGGTTAGGTTAGGTTAGGTTAGGTTAGGTTAGGTTAGGTTAGGTTAGGTTAGGTTAGGTTAGGTTAGGTTAGGTTAGGTTAGGTTAGGTTAGGTTAGGTTAGGTTAGGTTAGGTTAGGTTAGGTTAGGTTAGGTTAGGTTAGGTTAGGTTAGGTTAGGTTAGGTTAGGTTAGGTTAGGTTAGGTTAGGTTAGGTTAGGTTAGGTTAGGTTAGGTTAGGTTAGGTTAGGTTAGGTTAGGTTAGGTTAGGTTAGGTTAGGTTAGGTTAGGTTAGGTTAGGTTAGGTTAGGTTAGGTTAGGTTAGGTTAGGTTAGGTTAGGTTAGGTTAGGTTAGGTTAGGTTAGGTTAGGTTAGGTTAGGTTAGGTTAGGTTAGGTTAGGTTAGGTTAGGTTAGGTTAGGTTAGGTTAGGTTAGGTTAGGTTAGGTTAGGTTAGGTTAGGTTAGGTTAGGTTAGGTTAGGTTAGGTTAGGTTAGGTTAGGTTAGGTTAGGTTAGGTTAGGTTAGGTTAGGTTAGGTTAGGTTAGGTTAGGTTAGGTTAGGTTAGGTTAGGTTAGGTTAGGTTAGGTTAGGTTAGGTTAGGTTAGGTTAGGTTAGGTTAGGTTAGGTTAGGTTAGGTTAGGTTAGGTTAGGTTAGGTTAGGTTAGGTTAGGTTAGGTTAGGTTAGGTTAGGTTAGGTTAGGTTAGGTTAGGTTAGGTTAGGTTAGGTTAGGTTAGGTTAGGTTAGGTTAGGTTAGGTTAGGTTAGGTTAGGTTAGGTTAGGTTAGGTTAGGTTAGGTTAGGTTAGGTTAGGTTAGGTTAGGTTAGGTTAGGTTAGGTTAGGTTAGGTTAGGTTAGGTTAGGTTAGGTTAGGTTAGGTTAGGTTAGGTTAGGTTAGGTTAGGTTAGGTTAGGTTAGGTTAGGTTAGGTTAGGTTAGGTTAGGTTAGGTTAGGTTAGGTTAGGTTAGGTTAGGTTAGGTTAGGTTAGGTTAGGTTAGGTTAGGTTAGGTTAGGTTAGGTTAGGTTAGGTTAGGTTAGGTTAGGTTAGGTTAGGTTAGGTTAGGTTAGGTTAGGTTAGGTTAGGTTAGGTTAGGTTAGGTTAGGTTAGGTTAGGTTAGGTTAGGTTAGGTTAGGTTAGGTTAGGTTAGGTTAGGTTAGGTTAGGTTAGGTTAGGTTAGGTTAGGTTAGGTTAGGTTAGGTTAGGTTAGGTTAGGTTAGGTTAGGTTAGGTTAGGTTAG